>JARGCU010000004.1:4232500-4240000 GCA_029227775.1 Morpho helenor
GAGTGTGTGTGAGAGTGTGTGTGAGAGTGTGTGTGAGAGTGTGTGTGAGAGTGTGTGAGAGTGTGTGAGTGTGTGTGTGTGTGTGTGAGATAGTGTGTGTGTGTGAGAGTGTGTGTGTGTGTGTGTGTGTGTGTGTGTGTGTGTGAGATAGTGTGTGTGTGAGAGTGTGTGCGTGTGTGTGTGTGTGTGTGAGAGTGTGTGTGAGAGTGTGTGTGAGAGTGTGTGAGAGTGAGAGTGCGGGAGTGTGAGAGTGTAAGAGTGTGAGATTGTGAGAGTGTGAGAGAGTGAGAGAGTGAGAGTGTGAGAGTGTGAGAGTGTGAGAGAGTGAGAGTGTGAGAGTGTGAGAGTGTGAGAGTGTGAGAGTGTGAGAGTGTGAGAGTGTGAGAGTGTGTGTGTGTGTGAGTGTGTGTGTGTGTGTGTGAGAGAGAGAGTGGGTGTGTGTGTGAGAGAGTGTGTGTGTGTGAGAGAGAGTGTGTGTGTGTGTGTGTGTTTGAGTGTGTGAGTGAGTGTGTGAGTGAGTGTGTGAGTGTGTGTGAGTGTGTGTGTGAATGTGTGTGTGAGTGTGTGTGAGTGTGTGTGTGTGTGAGTGTGAGTGTGAGAGTGTGAGAGTGTGGGAGTGTGAGAGTGTGTGAGTGTGAGAGTGTGAGAGTGTAAGAGTGTGTGAGTGTGTGTGTGTGTGTGTGTATACGTACACGATTAACTCATATAAATATTAAAGACATTTTAATACATACATGAAGAATAAAGTTACATTTTCTGTATATATAAGTACTATAATATACTATAATAACGCCTGAATAGAATAGTACCACCCTCATTTCTTACAGAGGTGTCGTAAAAGACGACTAAGGTAAGTCGACCCGCCATGTTGTATCCGGCTGAGTAGAATAGACCAACCTCATTTCTTACCGAGGTGTCGTAAAAAGCAACTAAAGAACGTTGACCCACCGTGTGGTATCCAGTTTAGTAGAATATACCACCCTCTTTCTTACCGAGGTGTCTTAAAAAGGGTATCATACACTTAAGAGTTAAGAGTTCAGTAAATCGTGAATAATATACGTGTTAATTAACAAATTATAGTTTCATTTCTAAAATGGTGCCGAAACCCGGGAGAATAGAAGAACAAGTAGTGTACAGTGCAAAGTGTTGTGAGTAAAGTGAAAAGTAAGGTAAACTGGACTTTAAAACCGTGAGTAAATAAACTTAAGTTAATCAGTGAATTAAAAAGACTTGTAAAAAATTTCGTAATTTAAAAGACAGAAAAATTTGGTGTGTTTTCGGACTTGTAAAAATTTCGTGATTTTATTCTATAGACTTAGAAAAATTTGCTGTGTTTTTTGGTATAGAAAAACTGGGTGTGTCATTCGATTGAACAAACTACCCACCTTTTCAACTAAAACTATTCTTTACATACAAAGAAATGTTCTTAATTTTAAAATGAAATGTTTAAATTTATTACAATGTAACTTGTAAATATTAATTCTGAAGTCTGAACACGTGGTAAAAATATTAACCACGTGTTTTTACTTTAGTAATGAAGGTATTTATCGACAAATTAAACATCATAGTAACAATCTAAATCAAATGGCGTGATGTTGATATTCAAAGTACGGCTACCCGCCGACATATATGAAAAATTCTTGAAAACTATCTTGCACATCAGTCTTGAAATAGGATAATTCTGCTGTTTGCTCAACTCTCAACTCTCAACTCTCAACTCTCAGCTCTCAGCTTGAGAGCTGAGTGCTGATGCTCTCAGCTCTCAGCACTCAGCACTCAGCTCTCAGCCCTCAGATCTCAGCACTCAGCTCTCAGCTCTCAGCTCTCAGCTCTCAGCTCTCAGCTCTCAGCTCTCAGCTGTCAGCTCTCAGATCTCAGCCATCAGCTCTCAGCTCTCAGCACTCAGATCTCAGCTCTCAGCTCTCAGCTCTCAGCTCTCAGCTCTCAGCACTCACGGATGGAAGCTTTGGATAAGTTGGGAGAAGCGTTTAACAAGAATCATTCAGAGATAGTGGCAAAGGTCTCACCTGAGCAAACAGCAGAATTATCCTATTTCAAGACTGATGTGCAAGATAGTTTTCAAGAATTTTTCATATATGTCGGCGGGTAGCCGTACTTTGAGAGTTGAGAGTTGAGAGATGAGTGTTGAGAGTTGAGAGTTGAGAGTTGAGAGCTGTGTGCTGAGACCTGAGAGCTGAGAGCTGACGGCTGTGAGCTGAGAGCTGAGAGCTGAGAGCTGAGAGCTGAGAGCTGAGTGGTGAGAGCTGAGAGCTGAGAGCTGAGACCTGAGTGCTGAGAGCTGAGTGCTGAGAGCTGAGACCTGTGAGCTGAGAGCTGAGAGCTGAGAGCTGAGAGCTGAGAGCTGAGAGCTGGCAGCTGAGAGCTGAGAGCTGAGAGCTGAGATCTGAAAGCTGAGAGCTGAGACCTGAGAGCTGAGAGCTGAGAGCTTAGAGCTTAGAGCTGAGACCTGTGAGCTGAGAGCTGAGAGCTGTGTGCTGAGAGCTGAGTGCTGACAGCTAAGAGCTGAGAGCTGAGAGCTGAGATCTGAGATCTGAGAGCTGAGTGCTGAGAGCTGAGTGCTGACAGCTGAGAGCTGAGAGCTTAGAGCTGAGATCTGAGAGTTGAGAACTGAGCGCTGAGAGCTGAGAGCTGAGAGCTGAGAGCTGAGACCTGAGTGCTGAGAGCTGAGTGCTGAGAGCTGAGACCTGTGAGCTGAGAACTGAGAGCTGAGAGCTGAGAGCTGAGAGCTGAGAGCTGAGAGCTGAGAGCTGAGAGCTGTGTGCTGAGAGCTGAGTGCTGACAGCTGAGAGCTGAGAGCTTAGAGCTGAGATCTGAGAGCTGAGAGCTGAGACCTGAGAGCTGAGAGCTGAGAGCTTAGAGCTTAGAGCTGAGACCTGTGAGCTGAGAGCTGAGAGCTGAGAGCTGAGAGCTGAGAGCTGAGAGCTGAGAGCTGAGAGCTGAGAGCTGTGTGCTGAGAGCTGAGTGCTGACAGCTGTGAGCTGAGAGCTGAGAGCTTAGAGCTGCGATCTGAGAGCTGAGAGCTGAGACCTGAGAGCTGAGAGCTGAGAGCTTAGAGCTTAGAGCTGAGACCTGTGAGCTGAGAGCTGAGAGCTGACAGCTGAGTGCTGAGAGCTGAGAGCTGATACCTGAGAGATGAGAGCTGTGTGCTGAGAGCTGAGAGCTGAGAGCTGAGAGGTGAGACCTGAGAGCTGAGAGCTGAGAGCTTAGAGCTTAGAGCTGAGACCTGTGAGCTGAGAGCTGAGAGCTGACAGCTGAGTGCTGAGAGCTGAGAGCTGATACCTGAGAGATGAGAGCTGAGTGCTGAGAGCTGAGAGCTGAGAGCTGAGAGCTGAGAGGTGAGAGCTGAGAGCTGAGAGCTGAGAGCTGAGAGCTGAGAGCTGAGTGCTGACAGCTGAGAGCGGAGAGCTGAGACCTGAGAGATGAGAGCTGAGTGCTGACAGCTGAGAGCTGAGAGCTGAGAGCTGAGAGCTGAGAGATGAGAGATGTGAGCTGAGAGCTGAGAGATGAGAGCTGAGAGATGAGAGTTAAGAGTTAAGAGTAGAGGTGTTATATTAGGATGACATTTGAATAATACTATTATGTGATATAATAGGTTTCTCATATTATACACTTAAGAGTTAAGAGTTAAGAGTTCAGTAAATCGTGAATAATATAAATAAACTTAAGTTAATCAGTGAATTAAAAAGACGTAAAAAATTTCGTAATTTAAAAGACAGAAAAATTTGCTGTGTTTTTGGACTTGTAAAATTTTCGCGATTTTATTCTATAGACTTAGAAAATTTTTGCTGTTATTTGGACTTGTAAAATTTTTATGATTTTACACTATACACTTAGAACATTTTTGTTGTGACTTAGGACTTGGGTGATTTTTTCTAACTTACCTACAAATGTTTAGAATCAGTTTGGACTTGTTAAATATTTGTGATATATATTTACTATTTATTTATATAGGTGTCGTAAAAAGCAACTAAAGAACGTTGACCCACCGTGTGGTATCCAGTTTAGTAGAATATACCACCCTCTTTCTTACCGAGGTGTCTTAAAATACGACTGAGGTAAGTTAACGGAGAGTGTGTGTGAGAGTGTGTGAGAGTGTGTGTGTGTGTGTGTGAGTGTGTGTGTGTGTGTGTGAGTTTGTGAGTGAGTGACTGTGTGTGTGTGTGTGTGTGTGTGTGTGAGAGTGTGTGAGAGTGTGTGTGTGTGTGTGTGTGTGAGTTTGTGAGTGAGTGACTGTGTGTGTGTGTGTGTGTGTGTGAGAGTGTGTGAGAGTGTGTGTGTGTGTGTGTGTGTGTGAGATAGTGTGTGTGTGTGAGAGTGTGTGTGTGTGTGTATGTGAGAGTGTGTGTGAGAGTGGGTGAGTGTGAGAGTGTGGGAGTGTGGGAGTGTGAGAGTGTGAGATCGTCAGAGCGTGAGAGCTGAGAGCTGAGAGCTGAGAGCTGAGAGCTGAGAGCTGAGAGCTGAGAGCTGAGAGCTGAGAGCTGAGAACTGAGAGCTGAGAGCTGAGAGCTGAGAGCTGAGTGCTGAGAGCTGAGTGCTGAGATCTGAGTGATGAGAGCTGAGAGCTGCGAGCTGAGAGCTGAGTGCTGATATATGAGAGCTGAGAGCTGAGAGCTGAGTGCTGAGATATGAAAGCTGAATGCTGAGATATGAAAGCTGAATGCTGAGAGCTGAGATCTGAGAGCTGAGAGCTGAGACCTGAGAGCAGAGAGCTGAGAGCTTAGAGCTTAGAGCTGAGACCTGTGAGCTGTGAGCTGAGAGCTGAGAGCTGAGAGCTGAGAGCTGAGAGTTGAGAGCTTAGAGCTTAGAGCTGGGACCTGTGAGCTGAGAGCTGAGAGCTGACAGCTGAGTGCTGAGAGCTGAGAGCTGAGAGCTGATACCTGAGAGCTGAGATCTGAGAGCTGAGAGATGAGAGCTGAGTGCTGAGAGCTGAGAGCTGAGAGCTGAGATGTGAGAGCTGAGAGCTGAGAGCTGAGGGCTGAGTGCTGAGAGCTGAGTGCTGACAGCTGAGAGCGGAGAGCTGAGACCTGAGAGATGAGAGCTGAGTGCTGACAGCTGAGAGCTGAGAGCAGAGAGCTGAGAGCTGAGAGATGAGAGATGTGAGCTGAGAGCTGAGAGATGAGAGTTAAGAGTTAAGAGTAGAGGTGTTATATTAGGATGACATTTGAATAATACTATTATGTGATATAATAGGTTTCTCATATTATACACTTAAGAGTTAAGAGTTAAGAGTTCAGTAAATCGTGAATAATATAAAAAAACTTAAGTTAATCAGTGAATTAAAAAGACGTAAAAAATTTCGTAATTTAAAAGACAGAAAAATTTGCTGTGTTTTTGGACATGTAAAATTTTCGTGATTTTATTCTATAGACTTAGAAAATTTTTGCTGTTATTTGGACTTGTAAAATTTTTATGATTTTACACTATACACTTAGAACATTTTTGTTGTGACTTAGGACTTGGGTGATTTTTTCTAACTTACCTACAAATGTTTAGAATCAGTTTGGACTTGTTAAATATTTGTGATATATATTTACTATTTATTTATATAGGTGTCGTAAAAAGCAACTAAAGAACGTTGACCCACCGTGTGGTATCCAGTTTAGTAGAATATACCACCCTCTTTCTTACCGAGGTGTCTTAAAATACGACTGAGGTAAGTTAACGGAGAGTGTGTGTGAGAGTGTGTGTGTGTGTGTGTGTGAGTGTGTGTGTGTGTGTGAGTTTGTGAGTGAGTGACTGTGTGTGTGTGTGTGTGAGATAGTGTGTGTGTGTGAGAGTGTGTGTGTGTGTGTATGTGAGAGTGTGTGTGAGAGTGGGTGAGAGTGAGAGTGTGGGAGTGTGAGAGTGTGAGAGTGAGAGTGTGAGAGTGTGGGAGTGTGAGAGTGTGAGATCGTCAGAGCGTGAGAGCGTGAGAGCGTGAGAGATTGAGAGTGTGAGAGTGTAAGTGCGTGAGAGCGTGAGAGCGTGAGAGCGTGAGAGTGTGTGTGTGTGAGTGTGTGAGAGTGTGAGTGTGTGAGAGCGTGAGAGCGTGAGAGCCTTTTAGCGTGAGAGCGTGAGTGCGTTAGAGCGTGAGAGCGTGAGAGTGTGTGAGTGTGAGAGCGTGAGAGCGTTAGAGTGTGAGAGTGTGAGGGTGTGAGAGTGTGTGTGTGAGAGAGTGTGTTTGTGTGTGTGAGAGAGTGTGTGTGAGAGTGTGTGAGAGTGTGTGCGTGTGAAAGAGTGTGTGTGAGAGTGTGTGTGAGAGTGTGTGTGAGAGTGTGTGAGAGTGTGAGAGTGTGTGTGTGTGTGAGATAGTGTGTGTGTGTGTGAGAGTGTGTGAGAGTGTGTGTTTTAATTATTAGACATAAAAGATAGAGGTAGAAATAGAGACCATAAGAGATAGAGACAAGTTGTCGCAGACTTTTTGTGCTATTTTGTAGATCTACAATTCTTTAGTACATTACTTTAGTGTATCGTTGCTGGTTTATAAGAATTTTTCATATATGTCGGCGGGTAGCCGTACTTTGAGAGTTGAGAGTTGAGAGTTGAGAGTTGAGAGATGAGTGTTGAGAGTTGAGAGCTGTGTGCTGAGACCTGTGTGCTGAGACCTGAGAGCTGAGAGCTGACGGCTGAGAGCTGAGAGCTGAGAGCTGAGAGTTGAGAGCTGAGCGCTGAGAGCTGAGAGCTGAGAGAGCTGAGACCTGAGTGCTGAGAGCTGAGTGCTGAGAGCTGAGAGCTGAGAGCTGAGAGCTGAGAGCTGAGAGCTGAGAGCTGAGAGCTGAGAGCAGAGAGATGAGAGCTGAGAGCTGAGAGCTGAGAGCTGAGTGCTGAGAGCTGAGAGCTGAGAGCTGTGAGCTGAGAGCTGAGAGCTGACAGCTGAGAGCTGAGAGCTTAGAGCTGAGATCTGAGAGCTGAGACCTGAGACCTGAGAGCAGAGAGCTGAGAGCTTAGAGCTTAGAGCTGAGACCTGTGAGCTGTGAGCTGAGAGCTGAGAGTGAGAGCTGAGAGCTGAGAGCTGAGAGCTGAGAGCTGAGAGCTGAGAGTTGAGAGCTTAGAGCTTAGAGCTGGGACCTGTGAGCTGAGAGCTGAGAGCTGACAGCTGAGTGCTGAGAGCTGAGAGCTGAGAGCTGATACCTGAGAGCTGAGAGCTGATACCTGAGAGATGAGAGCTGAGTGCTGAGAGCTGAGAGCTGAGAGCTGAGATGTGAGAGCTGAGAGCTGAGAGCTGAGGGCTGAGTGCTGAGAGCTGAGTGCTGACAGCTGAGAGCGGAGAGCTGAGACCTGAGAGATGAGAGCTGAGTGCTGACAGCTGAGAGCTGAGAGCTGAGAGCTGAGAGCTGAGAGATGAGAGATGTGAGCTGAGAGATGAGAGCTGAGAGATGAGAGTTAAGAGTTAAGAGTAGAGGTGTTATATTAGGATGACATTTGAATAATACTATTATGTGATATAATAGGTTTCTCATATTATACACTTAAGAGTTAAGAGTTAAGAGTTCAGTAAAT